>LR548581.1:5849-40146 GCA_900536415.3 Caenorhabditis sp. 38 MB-2015
TTCAACCCTGAACCACACTCGTCCATGTATGCTCGGAAAGAGCTCATCTGATACAGTTTTTTATGCTGATCAACATCCTGTATGTAACTTTTGCTGAATTCGGCGCGGGAAGCTGAAAATTGAGCTCAAAGTTTTGTTTGAAAACTTGAAATATTTCTTCGAATTTATATGTTTTCAGTAAAGTGGAAGTACTAAAAATTAAGTTTTTTAAAAGTTCAAAAAATGGCATAAAAAACGTATGAAATTATAGAATTCACTTTAATTTTTCGTGAAAACATTAAAATTTTATATAGAATTTTGGTTTTTTTTTTGAGGGCTATTCTTTGGTCAAATCTTGAAATCTCAATTTTCAGCTTACCGCGCGGAGTTGATCAGCATAAAAAACTGTATCAAACCTTTTTCAAAAGTCCATCAATATCCTCATAATGTTCACATGTCAGAGTGTATTTTTTAAGGTTTATATTTCAAGATTTTCTTTTTCAGGGTAACTCTGCATGGGATGTGATAAGTGTGACAAAAGGCTTTTTACACCTCGAATACACTGGTGAAGTCAGAACTCGCTTCGGTGTTGTTCGACTAACTCTAAAGCGTAATCCATTATTCTATGTCTACATGATAATTCTGCCAACATTCATTATCAATCTGATAGCCATATCCGGTGTATTTATCAAAAATGCAACACCAATGGAGAGATTGACAGTGGGCTTCACCCATATTATGACAATGACTTTTATCCTGGGATTGATATCGGAGAAAATACCAAAGACCAAGGATGTTCCCCTACTTGGACAGTATATTATCACTGGGTTGTGCTTGATGCTCATAGCTATGTTGATATCCAGAATTCTCGAGACATATAAGAAATCTACACTTTTTCATAACACAACGATCTTCTTCATTGCCCCTCTACAAACCCTCAATATCGCCTCATTCGCCTATATGATTTATAGATTCATCGAATTTGAGAAAAACTATGGAATCGGTCATTGTAACGATGGAAATGAGAACACAACATATTTAAAGTACTCAGATATGGAACATTTTTAGCTTGAGAAAAAAAAACAATGCATTATGTATTCTGTTTGTTTTTTTATGTCATTTTAATTGCTTTTCTGCATAATATATTTGCCTGAAAATGAAACATCCAAATTTCTGAAGTTTCAAAAACCGCCTAGCAACTGGCTTTTCCTAACGCATAAATTATTTCTTCTAAAAACGTAACCATAGAAATTTAAGAAATTCCTTTCCTCTTCTTTTATTTTTCACATTTTTCTAGTACGATATATATTTTTGGAACTATGCATTCTTCTGGAAAATACGATAGATTTGTGAGTTTCATACTCTTCTTGTTCAGGTAGAAATTACGGTACTTTTAGGAAAACAATCAAGAAGAGGAGACGAGAAGAAAATCTAGATCGAAAAGTCGACAAAGACCGAGCACAATGGATCAAAGACCACCTTGGAATAATGGTGAGATTTTCTGTTTGAAAGATGCATTTTGGCGGGAAATTTAAGTCTAGGCAGTTCACGAAATTCAAAAACAAAAAAAAAACAAAAACAAAAAATTGTTTGATCCGATGAAAAATATATCATTTGATAGATTTTTGAAACCCGAAGAACATCCGGTATTCAATTTTGGAAGTCTATATAAATCACATCAATCCATTTTCCCTTGTCGACATCCTTTTTCCACGAACTAACTATTTTGATAGGACCCTTACACTATTTTGAAAACCTTATATTATTTTTGAACTCCTATACTGTTCTGGTACCCATTTATTATTCTGGGACCCCTATATTATTCTGGGACCCTTATGTTATTCTGGGACCCTATATTATTCTGGGACCCTTATATTATTTTGGGACCCCTATATTATTCTGGTACCCCTATATTATTTTTGGACCCTTATATTATTTTGGGACTCCTATATTATTCTGGGACCCTTATGTTATTCTGGGACCCTATATTATTCTGGGACCCTTATACTATTTTGGGACCCCTATATTATTCTGGTACCCCTATATTATTTTTGGACCCTTATATTATTTTGGGACTCCTATATTATTCTGGGACCCTTATGTTATTCTGGGACCCTATATTATTCTGGGACCCTTATATTATTTTGGGACCCCTATATTATTCTGGTACCCCTATATTATTTTTGGACCCTTATATTATTTTGGGACTCCTATATTATTCTGGGACCCTTATGTTATTCTGGGACCCTATATTATTCTGGGACCCTTATATTATTCTGGGACCCTTATATTATTCTGGTACCCCTATATTATTTTTGGACCCTTATATTATTCTGGGACCCCTATATTATTCTGGGACCCTTATATTATTTTGGGACCTCTATATTATTCTGGGACCCTTATGTTATTCTGGGACCCTTATATTATTTTGGAACCCCTATATTGTTACTGGACCTCTATGTATATCATGAAACCTTTTTTTAAACACAAAGTTAACATTCTAGAAATGACCCCGACAGAAAGTTACCCTATAGCATAGCTAACTACACAATATTTGTGAATTTTTTACCACTTTTCAAGTATATACTGGATATTAATCAGGTTCCAAAACCTCCATTTTCAGACACCTACATCGAAGGCTATGATGATGTCGACGAGCACGGAAAATATAAAAATCGATCTGGCCCTTTGCCAAAATCCAAAAATTCCACTAATCAGGTATGGAATCTTGCATGAAGCTTGGAGAATCTAAATTTTTTCAGGAAGACCTAACCAAAAGCTGGACCGAATCACTTCGTGACAAACATCATCAAGGGGATCGAAAATGAATGTCTTCTATAATATTGTATGGTAACTATGTATACATGAAATATTTTTTGGTCTAGACCTTATTTTCCCACTGGTTAACTATGATCTTCTCATTATGAACTTTGGAGCTGAAATTTCAGCATTACAAATCGCGTTTCGCAAAAATGAACAACAGGAAGTTGATCAGCGTCCAAAAATGATATAGAACTCGTAAAAAACTCCAGATTTTTTCTGTCTGAATTTTTCGAGGCAAAATAAAAACATGTCAAAAATTGAAGTCTAGGGTGTGTTTTTTTTTGCTATTAAAATCTGTGCAAAATATTCCAGACAAGATAAAATCAATAATTTACTTTGTCTAGACCCTGTTTTCCCAAACTCCCCATCCCAGATCATACCTTCTAAAAAATGTCGAAATCTCTCTTGCCTGTATTCCTCGCCCTAATTCTCTTTTTTGGCGTTAGTCACCAGAAACAAGGTGTTTCTACCGGTGCACCAAATCGATGTAGCATGGCGCTGGTACAGGATACAAATTGCATACCAGATGATTTTGCTGACGAATTTGAATATAACGGTCTGGTGACTCCTCCGCAACCTGAATCGAATTTGGACGTTGGGGAAAAAAGTTCAGAAGATGTTGTGGATGGGTTTGATTTTTGAAGACCTGGAAGATCAAAGGTACCTTGTGAGAAAACTAGTACTAACTTTTGTTTGTTTTTTTAAATATATAAACTTTCTTTAACATACATAGCTTTCAATTTTGAGTGTTTTATCAAGGAATTGTGGAGCCAAAAATGTGATTCAGCAAAATATCCTTTGCATTTCAAAGTATACCCTTTGGTGACAAAATCTGAAGTTTTATAACTTTGGGAACAAAAATCTAGTTTTTCAGAATTAAAGAAATCATAGCTGAAAACGGGAAACCGTCAGATTATCCACCCATGCATCAAAATTAGATATTTTGAAATTTTAAAGCTAAATTCTTGGTTTTTAGGTACTAATTATCCAAGTTACAATTTTGAAGAAAAAATAATAGTTTTTAAATTAGTTTTTAAATTAAAAAAATAAAAAACAATAATATTTTAATTTGACGAGAAAAATCCAATCTTCGAAATTTTAATGCAAAAAAAACCGGATGGTTTTTGAAACGGGCCTGATCCGAATTGTGGTCCGAGGGGGAACTCCAGAAAAAAAAGAACCAGGTTCACTTTTCTGATCCGGTCCATTTCAGGAAGTTCTTATCAGATTATGCTTTTAAAAACGGGTCCAAATATAAGGTACCAATTTTTTGTTGTTGTTTTTTTATGATTTTTTGTGACCAAAAATTGCGATTTTCACTTTTCGGTGACAGTATCTTAAAAATGAGGTATAAAAATATAGGTCCCTAGATTTTGAGAACAAGCCCCGACTACTGTAGTTCTGTTCTGGGCTAAATGTCTTGGGAAATGATTACTGTAGACATACACAGAACTGTGAATTAGATTCGGATTACTGTAGTTTTCTTTTTATGCCAACCAATCAAGAGAGGATTGCTGTAGATCATTCTAAACGCCAAAAGACAAGTTTCCAAAGTTCCAGCCGGAGAAACCATGTTTTAAAAATCAACAAAAAACTCTCTTCAGGTTCTATAACTTTTTAAAATGAGCTCGAGCTCTCTAATATCCCTAGAGCCTTGAAAATGCTCCAAAACTATTCCATCAAAATTCAGATCCCCCAAAAAATCCATGTCAATTCCGCTTCAATTACAAAGCCAATAATAACAATTGCGCAACCCTATTCATCTTTTCCCGATGAATTCTTTAAACACCGTTTGTTTTGGTGCGCAAAAGTTTTGCGCAACATCAATTAACTCAGATATAGATTACTGTATATAATATACAATTACAAAAACAGGAAAAAAGACCGCTTTGATGACAGAAAAGTAGATTAAGATAGCAAAAAGGGGGTTACGTAATACGGTAGTATAATGAGATAATTGTTGAGAAGTTGGATTTTCATGTACTAGGAGTACTGTGGTTTGAAACTACAGTACTCTGTTCAGAAATTAGCGTATATTTATCCGATGATTTTGAAGAAAAACTTCAAACGAAAAACTGGGAAACAGGATTTGAAAATAATTGAAATCAATTCCTGTTTTTATTCTGGGAGTACTGTAGTTCAGTTTTCGAACCAAAATCTTGAGCGCAGGGTACTGTAGTTCAGAAGTTACAGTGATTAGGTTACTGTGGTTTCTTATGGTGCCGAAACCCCAAGGGAATATTACTGTGGTCATCTGGAGAGTACTGTAGTTTCAAAATTATAGCCTGTGATTACTGTAGTGATCTAGAAGCTCTTTTTCAAAAAAACATTACTCTTTCGATAGAAAATAGGTACTAGATTACTGTAGTTTCAAAAGGGCAAAAAATTTGAACGAATCTGAAAACTCATAACCTGAAATGGCCTAAAAGCCCTCTTCATAGTTCAACATGACAGATCCCCAAATTTTCGAGAGGTTAATCCAAATCCAAATCCGATTAGCATATTCAAAAGAGCATGATCAGGTCAAAAGAAAAATTGTTTCAAGTTGACCGACAGGATTACATAACTGACAAATAGACGTATACAATTACCACCGCAAAAACTTGTGTTTGGACAGATGGAAAAGGATGTGAGCAAATAGGAGGAGAGCTACAGTAATCCGGTGGACAGGAAAGTTATGGTCCAAAATGGTCCGTTTGGCCTCATATTTTGCACAGTTATGCTAAAAGGTGTCATAAAAGTGCTCCAATTTTTGTGAGACGATATCTGAGAAAATAAGAGACTGGGAATTTTTCGAAATTTTATTTCTAAAATAACATTTTGACTGTAAAAACACACACATACAGTAGTAAAAATTAAAGGTACATTACTGATAAGAAAAAAGGTCTCGCAGCGATGAAAAGATTTGCTCAGAACCTCGAAGGATTTATTACAAAAAAAATGTAGCTTTCGGAAAAATTCTATTCGAAAAAAGAAATTCGGATACTTTTTTCTTTAAAAAAATGTGCTCTTTTTTTAAGAGCAACTTGCCAACTCCCCGTACCTTAATTTTGAGCAGAATTTTTTTTCAAAAACTTTTTGTAATTGGTACGTCTTAAAACAAATAATGAAGTAGATTCATCCATTTCAAATTACTCTACAAATTTTGAAATTTTGCTGTTTTTTTTTTCAAAAAAAAAAAAATCTTAAAATTCGAAGTTATTTGTTTTTAGAAATATCAATTCGGGAAAATTTATTATAAAAAAAAACGCCTCCAAGAAAAAATATTATTTGTTCAAAAAATTAGAAGTTTCAGAAAAAATCCCCCAGATTTTCATTTTCGCAGATATCGTCTCATGAAAACTGGAGCACATTCTTGATATTTTTGAGCATGAAATTCATATTTGAAAACCAAAGATCTGAAGTTCCAATAATCAACATCTAAAAATTACAATTTCAGTTCAGAATTTTGAGAATTTAATTTCCAAATGACACATTCTAGGATTTGAATTTCAGAAGTCAATGTCTGAAATTCGAGTTTCAGAATCTAAAATTCATAGACTAAGGTTTTGATGTTAAATTTCCGAGCTCAAGAAATTCCGATTTCAGACAAGACTTCTGAAGTTCAAATTTCAGAGGTCAGGGTTTAGAATCCAAATTTTTCAAAGCCGAAGCCTGAATTCAGATAATTGACCTTGAACATTCAAAATTTGAATTTCATTGCCAAATACAAAATTTTAAAAACCTGAATTTCAAGTTTTTGGGTTCAAAACTCAAAAATTCATATTTCAGAAATCGAAAACCAAAATTCAATTATCTGACTTCGAAATCGGGGTTCTATGAAAAATTATTGATCGATTGTGTTTTGGGTTACTGTGGTTTCAGTCAGGGAACATTAAACAGGATGTTCTAAAAACCCAAATGTCTAGATATATATCCAGTAAAACTGAAATTTGGATTTTCAGAACTTTAGGTCTTAAATTTAAGCTTCACATGACAAAATCTGGAAATTATAGTTTCAATTTGGAGAGTTCAAAAGTTCAATTTGCAAATGACAAAATCGAGACATTGAATTTCAGAAATCAATGTCTGAAATTCGAGTTTCAGAACCTAAAATTCAAGGACCAAGGTTTAAAGGTTCAGTTTCCGGGCTCAAGAATCTCCGAAAATCTTCAAAAATTCAAAAATCCCGAGAAAACCAAAATTTTCAAGGAACGTAACCATGTGAAAAAATTCACTAAAATTCCCAAAAAAAACGTGAAAACCAATTTACATTTCAACGTGACCCTATTTTTTCTTCACTTTTTTTTTCAAAAAAACCGCCCTTTCTCTAATCCACATCAGTTCTAAATCAAAATCCGACAAAAAATAGGAAACGAATATATGTGAAGCGAAATGGAAGATATCAAAGTATTAAAATTTTTTCCTGCAGAAGTGAGTTCTCCAATCTACAGGTTCTAAAAAAAAACCCCCTTCCAGTTTATGGTCCAATTTCTGGCGATCAAATGGCTCGGGCTCGGCGGCACAATTCTCCTCACCACATTCTATTTAATGGAGAAATTGGCGGTCACTGAACACCCGGCGGCCCCATTTCTCAAGGCGGAAGGTGTCGAATTTGGGTGCATGACAGCTGCTGGACCGATTATACTTTTTTTCACCCTGTATCCACTTTTATGCTTCCCCCATTGGTTTCTATTTATCATTAATGGACTTTTTGGTCTATCCATGGGTGGTGTTGGATATTTCATGTTTGATAAAACCCTTAAATACCGTGAGTTCTTGGCTCAAAATTATTTGTTTGGGCTCATATTTTGCACAGTTATGCTCAAAGGTATCAGCATAATGCTCCAGTTTTTTGGGATCATATCTTTTTGAAAAATCTAGAAATTTTTTTTTTATTCAATCAAACAATTATCATTTTCTAAAAGATTTGGTAAATGTTTTTTATTGTCAAAATGGATGGATTTCTCGAGAATATTTTTTCTGAAAATACGATAAAAACTGATGAACCCAATTCAAATTTTGACAAAATAGAGGAAAGGGCACGGCCGATTTTTCACCGAATTGTCTAGAAAAAAATGTGCTCTTTTTTTTGAGAGCAACTTGCCGAGTTCCTTTACCCCACCTTTAGAACCATATTTAAAAAAAAAATGAAAATTTGGAAGTTTTTTTCAAAATAAAATTGTTCCTAGAATGATTTCACCGCCAAAATGGATGATTTTTCGAAAAAAAAATTTTTTTAGGGTTTTATAAATTTTTTCTGAAAATATTGTTAAATTTCAAAAATTCGAGAAACGATATCTG
This sequence comes from Caenorhabditis sp. 38 MB-2015, assembly GCA_900536415.3. Classification (NCBI taxonomy): domain Eukaryota; kingdom Metazoa; phylum Nematoda; class Chromadorea; order Rhabditida; family Rhabditidae; genus Caenorhabditis; species Caenorhabditis quiockensis. The sequence goes on from LR548581.1 coordinate 13,935, forward strand.
AAAGTTAAATAGCTAAAAAAAAATTTTCAAAAATTGTTCTCTGAAACATTTTTCGAAAAAAAAATTGTCGAATTTTAAGATTTTTTTTTCTGAAAATGAGCTCAAACATGGCACAATTTTTTTTCAAAATATTTTTTAATATTATGAATTGATACCTATTTTGTCAAAATTTGAATTAATTCCATTAATTTCTTCAAATCTGAAAAAAAATTCTCGAAAAATTCATTCACCTAGAAAATGATTAAAAAAACTTTTAAGAAAATAAATTCCAGATTTTTATGAAAACAAAAACTGAATCACTTTCTGATACCTTGGAGCAGAATTGCTCGAATTATGGGACAAAACAGACTGCTTTGAACTGAGATAAGTCTAAAAAATCCACGTGTATTCCCTCTTCTTTCAGAACCCTACTACTTCTTCTCAATCATGTTCTTCATTCTGGCCCCCCTAACAGGCATCACCATGATTTGGCTCGTCATATTCTATCGAAAAAAGAAGGACGTACCAGCCGACCAAGTTGTCCCTCCAGTGGAAAGTCAAGAAGGCACCCCAACCCAGGACCAATCTACAACCCAAGAGGGTACCACGACTTCTGGAGCCAACACTCCTGCCACAGCTTCTGGAGCCAGCACTCCTACCACAGCTTCTGGAGCCGGAACTCCAGCGAAGAGCACTGAAGCTACTCCTGAGCCAGTGAAGTCTGCGGAAGCCTCCAAAACCAAGTAAATCTCATACTCGAATATAAATGTTTTTGTTTAGTTGTTGAACTGGGTTACTGTACTTTAGGAGTGGGATAAAGGGTACTGTAGTTTTTGGTGCCAAAACTAACCTTCAACTGGATGATGTGGATTCTCCGATTTCATCTGCTGCGGTCAGAATCTGAAAAATTGAAGTATTTTGAGAGCCTAGACTCTATTTTTGGATATCAAGATATCGAGATTCGAATTTCAGAAATTATAAATCGAAATTCAAAACTTAGAAGAACAAAACATAATTTTTAATCCTCAGGTTCTAGATTGGAAATTTCAAGTCACAAAACTTTGAAAACAATTTTTTTTCAGACAAAACACTAGATCCCTAAATTCTAGCTTCAGGTCCAAAAATCAAGAAATTCAAAATCTTAAGCCCAAGGTCCAGAATTCAAAATTTCAGATATCAAAATTGAAAACTATGAAATTCCAGTTTCAAAAAACGAGAATTTGAATATCACAATCTAGGTATCAAGTCTCAAATTCTGAATTTCAAAATGGAGAACTTGAATTTCAGAGTTCAAATTTTTAAATTAAAGGCATCGAGCTCAAATTTAGCTCAAAATTCTCAAGGTTTAAAGAATTTCAGTTTCTTAATTCGAATAATCAATTTTTGAAGCCCAAGTTCATAATCTTGAATTTCAGAGATCTAAATTCTGAATCCGGATATCAGATTATGATTAAACCTGAATTGAAAACTAGTTTCGAAATTGAAAATCAGATGGCTGAAAAATCTAGGTATCAAACTTCAAATTTTGAATTTCAGAATTGAGATCAGGAATTTTGAAGCCAAAATTCATGGATTGAGATTTCAGATATCAGAATTCTACTTCTAATATTAACTTCTATGAAACTTGAATTGAAAACTCAAAATTTGTAAATTGAAATTTTTGGGACTGAAAACCATAGATAGGCACCGAAATGTGTGATTCGAATTTTGAGAACCGAGGTTTCAAAAATTGAAGTTCAGGTGACAAGCTTTGAAATTCACGTATATGAATTCAGAATCTAGGTATAAAATTCCACGCCAAGATTTTTTCATGAATATCCAGTTCGATTTCTACGTGCTCCAATTCCCTAATTCACAAAGGCCAGCTCTCATCTCCCAACCAATCAGTTTCGAATAATTGAACAGAAAGAAAGAAGAAACAAAAACATGTGCAATAAAGTGGACAGCAGTGTGCAAATATTCGGATGCATCAATGCAAAAGTGAGCTTCTTCCAACCTACAGTACCCCTACAGTACTTCCCTTACAGAATGCACTAACAACTATCGCAATCGCTTGGGCCCTTCTCGGCCTAGTAGCTATAGCCTTTTTCGTAGTAGTCACTTGGGTGCTCGCTGAACCAGAAAATAGCGAAACAGCGGCGGCTGCGACAAATCTAGGTTTGGCAATCGGTCTCATCGTTGCGTCTGCCCCACTTATGAATTCATTCCTGATTAGTATCCTCATCTGCTGCGATTGTGTATGCCTCTACTGTTTTGCTGCAGTTTTTGGAATTATGGCGGCTGTCGGAGTGGTCGCTGACACTATTCGAGAAAAGAGAACAGGTTAGTTTTTGGATTGTTTTGAACACGTGGTCAAGAAAACCAATATGTGGCCTAGGAAACCAAATTTTCGGATTTTTAGTCCATCTGTTGTTTTTTCTTGAAAATGAAACCTAAATGTTTGGATTCCTCATGAAAATGTGATCCCATAGACAATAAACATCCCTGATTTCGAACATGTGGCCTAGAAAACCAACACGTGGCCTAGGAAACCCAAATGTTGAAGTTCTACGCCATCTAGTGGCTATTTTTGGAACATAGGCTTAAATTTCTAGATTATTGATCAAAATGTGATCCCAGAGACACTAAACATCCCTGATTTTGAACATGTGGCCTAGAAAACCAACACGTGGCCTAGGAAACCCAAATGTTGAAATTCTAGGCCAACTAGTTGTTTTTTGAGAATGAGACTTAAATTTTTGGATTCCTGATCAAAATGTGATTTTGGAAACATCAAACGTCCATGACTTTGAACATATGTCCTAGAAAACCAACACGTGGCCTAGGAAACCAAACTTTGGGATTCCTAAACCATCTAGTTGTTATTCAAAGATGAGACCAATTTTTTCGGATTCCCTGTGAAAATGTGATCTTAGAGACACTAAACATCCCTGATTTTGAACACGTGGCCTGGAAAACCAACATGTGGCCTAAAAAACCAAAGTGTTGAATTTCTAGGCCATATTCTCGAAAATAGTCGTGTTTGGTGTCTTTCGAACCTATTTTTCATGAGAAATCCGAAAATAAAAATCTTATCGCAGAAGATAGGTCGCCTAGAAAACCAAAATATAGATTTTTAGGTCATAATGTTGTCCTTGATGTTTTTCAAATCAGAAATCACTGAAGATTCTGAATATGTTACCCATAAAAAGTATGAAATCGAGCATGATCCAGAAACAAAAAATTGATGCCTGATTTTTAATAGGGAAGGTAAAAATATAATGTCAATATTTTTTTTTAGATACTTCGGTGATGAACATCGTTATCATGATAGTTGTATTTATTGTTGAATTAATAACGCTCTATGCGATAATTACACTTGCATTTTGCGGAAATCAATCAAGAGATTCAACTGGAATTGATGAGGACGAGGAAGACACCGAAGAAACGGAAACGAGATCAGAAATTTCCAATGTCTAGTACTCGAATGAATATTTTTGTTCTTTTTCATACTTGATTACCCTATAGTTCGGCTCAAAATCGCTTCTCAACAGGTTTTCTCATTTTCCAGCTGAAAACTTTGGAGCTACAATTTGCGCATCGAGAATTGGCGTTTGGCAGAATTCGATTACGGATTCTTGATCAGCGTCTCGAGATCTACAAAATGCTATATGTTTCGTCGATAAAGTTTGCTCAATTTTGGTCAAAACTCAACATCAAAGTTTTCAACTTTTCGCGCGGAAAAGTTAATACTCAGATGACATAGATCCCTTTCAGAAGTTCGTTAACACCCTCATAATGTTCCGTTGTAAAATATCAAAACTTACTCAGAGTCAACCCCATCATTAGAAACCCCTCCACTTTTTTTCAGAAATGTGAAAATTGATTTTTTTTTTTCTCTACATATTGACCAAGTTTATCAAAATGGATGAGACTTTGAACAAAATCGCCGCTATCTATTATCCTATATATTTTATTTTTGGATTCTCCCTGAACATCTTGCTATATTACCTAATATTCACGAAAACAACACCGGTTTTTAGAACCATGCGATATTTTCTAATACCTTCTAACACGTCAACAATGATTCTCACATTTGTCGCATTTTTTATCCAACTTCGAACTGTGAGCAATACCAATAGTTTGGCTATAATGGGACAGGGGTACTGTAAGAACTTTGGAGCGGAAACGTGTTTTCATACGTATACAATATTGCTGGTGAGTCAAGGTGGATTGGTAGCTAGATTCAGGTCAAATCAATTTTCACCCAGAAGACAACCGGTGTTGGTTTTCTAGGCCACATGTTCGAAATCAGGGATGTTTGGTGTCTCTGGGATCACATTTTGATCAATAATCCAGAAATTTAAGCCTATGTTCCAAAAATAGCCACTAGATGGTCTAGAAATCCAACAGTTTGGTTTCCTAGGCCACGTGTTGGTTTTCTAGGCCATATGTTCGAAATCAGGGATGTTTAGTGTCCCTAAAATCACATTTTGATCAGGAATCCAGAAATTTAAGCCTATGTTCCAAAAATAGCCACTAGATGGTCTAGAAATCCAACAGTTTGGTTTCCTAGGCCACGTGTTGGTTTTCTAGGCCACATGTTCAAAATCAGGGATGTTTAGTGTCTCTGGGATCACATTTTGATCAATAATCCAGAAATTTAAGCCTATGTTCCAAAAATAGCCACTAGATGGTCTAGAAATCCAACAGTTTGGTTTCCTAGGCCACGTGTTGGTTTTCTAGGCCACATGTTCGAAATCAGGGATGTTTAGTGTCTCTAAAATCACATTTTGATCAGGAATCCAAAAATTTGAGTCTCATTCTCAAAAAACAACTAGTTGGCCTAGAATTTCAACATTTGGGTTTCCTAGGCCACATGTTCAAAATCAGGGATGTTTAGTGTCTCTGGGATCACATTTTGATCAATAATCCAGAAATTTAAGCCTATGTTCCAAAAATAGCCATTAGATGGTCTAGAAATCCAACAGTTTGGTTTCCTAGGCCACGTGTTGGTTTTCTAGGCCATATGTTCGAAATCAGGGATGTTTAGTGTCTTCAAAATGAGCCAGTCTCTTTCTGGACTGAAGTTTTAGACAAAAAAAAAACCACAGACATCAAATTTCAGGCGATGGGCCTTATTGTTGGTCTTCTGAACTTGCATACAATATTCTATCGAATGATTTGTGTTAAACATCGAGAACGTCAACAGATTATCAAGAAAACATTATTGTTTTGTATCCATTATTCGGTTCCAATTATAGCTATAGTAGGTTACCCCTCACAAAATTCAAAAACCCTTTTCCTTCAGATATTTTCTGAATATCCCGAGTCAGACCTTGTTTTTGTGTACATTATTTACCACGCGTTTTGCCAGGTGTAATTCCAAATTTTTCGTTCTTTCACCTTCATTTTTTTTCTGCTTTATCATGTAAAACTCAGTGGGTATACCTATAATTAGGAAGTCTATCATTTTCGTTTCTTAGAATTTTATTTTCACTTTTAAGATGATGATAAATCAAGTTTTATCGATGGAGCGCATTTGCTGCTTTGTATATCTAGTTCTTGACCAAAGAATGCATGTTTTTTGTCTCGAGCAAATTGAATTATTATTTTTTTTGATGGGGATACTGCTTGGGTTGGGGCCAAATTATTGACCCCATGATAATCAACATGAAATTCCGGTCATTTTGAGTATGAACATGAACACTTGCTAAAAATTCTGAGAAAATTTCAGACAAAATTTTACAAACCCGTAGGAATCGATTTTGACATTTAAGACAGATTCTTTGTAATAAGGCAATTTTTTTTGAAGTGGCTCGGACACAAAAAAAGTCATAGTCTCCGATTGGGCTCAAATTTTTTTTCTGAAAAGGTTCATATATGGACACTATCCTACACATGTTTTTTTTGGTGAAAAACCGTTTCGCCATTTTGGTGTCTCCGGATGTAGGTGAAAAGTGCTGTATTTTCAAATGACCATATCTTTGCTCTCCGTGAATATTTTTTCGATTTCTCAAAACGGTTTTGACGACCACAGTGAGGAGTATGTTTTTCATATTTGAGCCAAGATTGAACACTTATTTCTAAGACTAGAACTTAACTCACAGGAAGAGAAAAACAAGAGTGTTCAGCCCTTAGAACGCATTTCCGCACCGTCTCACCAGTTTTAAAAGATTCCTCACACCTTTTTACCTAACATATCTTTTTTTGAGCAAAATCGTCGGACCCATGTTTTTTGATAAATGCGCTTGAAAAGTTTTATCTCATTGCGCAAACCCTTTCCCTTCCTCTCTCTTCCTCTGTTTTTTTTTTGTTTGTTTTTGTTAATTTATTATCAAAAAATTGATATTCTGTTTTAAAAAAAAGTTTTTTTATTCAAGGGCGATAAAATCAGGAGGTTTCCTCATTGATTCAGAATCAGAAAGGAACACACTTAAAAATCCTAAAAATTTCATCTAAGAGAAAAAAAAGTTATGCGTTTTCTCAAAAACTAGATTTTTCTGTGGAAAATCCCTGAATGGATGATACATACAAAAAATGTGATTTTTTATTCAGGAGATATACTAATTGGAAAGTTGCTTTTCGAAAATTTATGGTTGCGTGTTCATAAGTAAGCTCTCAGCCAATAAAAAATTCTCGGATCTGGACAGAACGTTTTACTTTTTTCTGTTCTCAGACTATTTTCAAGGAATAGTTTCTATCTATACTGAGATGCGCGGTGTGAAATTAAACTTTTTCCAATTGAAAAAAAGTCCCGAAACGTCTAAAAGTTCGAAACGTGACCTCTATGAAATTAGTTATGTTGTCGTTTTTCAAAGTTTTTTCACTTCGTGTTATTGCTATTCCTATAAAACGTGCAAATTATGAGTATCTCGAATATAGTGAGTTAATGGATACGGTGAATTGATTTTTGTTTCAGAAAAACGGTAATCAGAAAGTGCATGTCTGATTTTTCTACTGTCCAAATTTATAGAGCTGAAATCGGATCCAGAAATAAAATTCTACTAGACTCTTTGAAAAAATTCTTAATCGGGATGATATGATGCCGCCCGCCTTTCATAAGCAGGCCCTGTTTTACCACTCTGGAGATCTTATTTGGTGTGATGAAAGTTGTGGATGGACCTTTTATACTTATTGATATGAGATTTTTAGATTTCATGATGATTGATTGAATTAACCCATTACAGATTTTCAAGCTGATAAGCATTCAGAAATTTCGAATATCAATTGAAGACACATAAAACATGTGATTGAAACGGACGGAAGACGGCTCTACGTCATTTAGCCACCCGAAATTTCGCCACCGCGACATTTTGCCACTTTTTAAATTTTTTGGCTGAAAAAAATTCTGGTGACGAAATAAAGGGCCTCAAAATAATAAAAGTGGCGAAATGTCGGGATGTCGAAATGACGGGTGGCGAAAAGACGTAGAGCCCGGGAGATAGCTCCACAATGCGTGTTCTTGAAAGGAACAGCAACAGAAAAACTTTCAGTCCCGATAGAAAAGACCCCTAAAACGAAGAAAAAACAAACCGTTTAAAATCGTTCAATAGATGATCCAAAGAAGACTCTACGTCATTTCGCCAGCCGACAAATCACCACCTTTAGAATTTTTACAACCTTACATTTCGCAAATAAACTCTTCATATGCTCGACCGAAACAGAAACTGTATTTACAAAAACCGATGAGTGTTGCAATTTCTGATTTGCAAAAATTTAAAGTGGCAAAATCACGTAGAGCTCTAAAAAACGGGTCTAGCTAAATTCAAGTGAATCTATTTAGGAAAATCCATCCAAATTTTCAGTTTCCAATGGTTTTGAGTTAGATGTTTTCAAGCTCAGAATCGCTTATCGAAAAAATAAAACAACCACTTCATTAAAAAAAAAAACAACCTTTTAATTCCGAGCTGTTAGTTTAGAGTGTTTGAAAGTTTTCGAAAGTCGGAGTTAAAATTTCCGAGCTCAGTTCATCATTTTGATTATATCGTATTTATTTCAGAACTTTTCAAAGTTTGTTTAGGTTGTTCTATGTTCCATATTGACATTTCTGATGAAGATTTTGAAAAAAAATTCTGATAAGTGTTCTCATGTAAAAAAAAAGAAGATGCGGTTATTGCTTGCACACCCAGAAGGTAGACGACGGCGAAGCCGGCGGCGCCCTTCTGGTTCAGGAGATATTTGCCAACTTTCTTCATCAATTTTTGCCGAACGTAATTCTCAATACGCTTTTTTCAGCATTGAAACACACATTGAAAATAGAATGCTCGAAAAACCATCAAAAACTAACAAAAATGAGATGGTATACTATAGTGTAGGGTAACTTTTTGTCCTGAAAATATCTAGTTTTTTGCAAAGGATTTCCGTATTCTGAAATTTTCAGCCGAAATTTGAGGTTTTTTGTCAGTTCAAGCGATGGACCATATTTTGTTCTTCTATGTAGTTCTCGACTAAAGAATGAATGATTTTCTGTCTCGAGCAAATTAAATTATACCTTTTTTTGATGGTGTAGAAAAATGTGTTCAAAAAAAAATCTCCCCATTGGCCATGGTTAGAACTGATCTTCAGAGTTTAAAGAACAATTCCACTTCTGACATGTTTGTGCATGTTCAACTTAACATCTGATATATAATTATCCTCCTTCTCCTAGTATATATACAACTCACATATATATTTATTTCAGAACTTTTTCAAGTAAAAAATGGACGAGACTCTCAACAAAGTCGCCTCAATCTTCTCGTTCATCCACCTTCTATTTGGGCTATCCCTTAACATTCTACTTTATTACCTAATTTTCAAGAAAACCACACCAGTTTTCAAAACTATGCGATATTTTCTGTTGCCAACCAACACTTCGACAATGATCCTCTCATTTTTGACCTCATTTCTTCAAGTGCGCACAATTTTCAACAAGAAGAGTTTGGCTATAATGGGACAAGGGTATTGCAAACATTTTGGCTCCAAGGCGTGTTTTCATACTTATGGTGGGGTTTTGGTGAGTTGGTGGTACTGTAGATGAGGTTGCGCCTGAATCGTCTTTTGAGGCCTAGAAGCTGATTAAGGCAGTCTTGTGTTTTCTAAATGTAGGTCCAATATAAGGCTTCTAAGCTCATCTTAACGCTAAAACAGTCCTAAGGTTACCTAAAACAAGCCTAAGGTACACTCTAAAACAAGTCTAAGGTATATCCTTAAAAAAGACCTAAGGTTAATCCTAAAACAGGTCTAAACTATATTCTAAAACAGGCCTAAAATACTGTAAAAAAAGGCCTAAGGAACACCCTAAAACAGGCCAAAAAATACTGTAAAAAAGGCCTAAGGTATACCCTAAAACAAGCCTAAAGTAAACCCGAAAACAGGCCTAAAAATACCATAAAACAGGCCTAAGGTATTCCCTGAAAGAAGCGTAAGGTATACTTTAAAAAAGACCTAAGGTATATCCTGAAACAGTCCTAAGGTAAATCTTATAACAGGCCTAAGGTATACCCTAAAAAAAGCGTAAGATATACTTTTAAACAAGCCTGAGGGATACCCCAAAACAAGCCTAACGTGTACCTTAAAACAGGCCTAAGGTATACCCGGAAACAGGCCTAAGGTAAATCTTGAAACAGGCATTATGTAATTTTTCGGTTCTATTTCAGGGTTACAATTTTGAGCTCGATTTAGACGACTTTATCGAACTTTGGCCCTTTAATTTTGGCACTAAACTTCGTGACCGGTCCAGAAAACTTTCAAGATATTCAAGTCTAGGTACTAGAAGGTCCTATTTGAAATTCACCTTTCATTTTTGTAGCCCAGCTCAGGCTTATTTCTGTCGCTCTTGACGTACTGTAGGTATGGACTTTTCAGGTAATGGGTTGTGTTGTTGGCCTACTAAACCTCCATACAATATTCTATCGAATGATATGTGTCAAAAATCGAGAACGTCGGCAAGTTATCCGGAAAACTATGCTCTTCTGTTTCCATTATCTAGTGCCAGTTATAGCTATCGTAAGATCCCTTCCCTCTCTTTAAGATACATCAAAGATTTTTTTTTTCAGAGCTTCTTCGAATCCGCTGAATTCGACATCCCTTCAGTCTACAACGAAACACTCACAGTGCATCCAGGCTATCATTTGGAACCCTTTGGAGAATTCGGGGGATACGCAGATGCCCGCAGTATTTTCCCAACGTTGCTAACCGATACCCTATGCGCAATCTGCGTCTACGCACCAATCTTTGGTTACTACTGTAGATGGCACGCGTTGAAGAAGCTGGATTCTAGTAGGACTTCGCTGTCGGACAAGAGTCTACTTCAAGTCAGAACATTTATCAATGGTCTAACCCTTCAAGTGGTTTTACCGCTAGTATGTTATGTACCAATAGCAACCACCTGGATGTATAATAAATATTCTGGAGGCGATTCGATCGTTGTCTCCGAGTACTTTCTGGGAACTCTCCTAGTTCTTCCATCCGTCTGTGATCCTTTATTAACTATATACTTTATCGTACCCTATCGGAATGCAGTGAAATCATTTGTACAACCCAAAACTACAGGTTCTACAAGTGAAGAAGCTGAAAATAGTTCAAAGCCACCAACAGAAATGTTTCAAAAAGTGTCAGCTGTTAGTAGAACAACATGTAAGTAGACTAAAAAAAACATCTCAAAAGTCAGAACCCTATAATATCATGAAATCATGTCAATTCATTGAATAAGACTTGTTTATAACAGTGATAAAAAAGTTGGTAGATTTTAAATGACCTAGAATCCGACTCAGTTTTGAGATGGCCTAGGATCCGATATATTTTCTGGATGGTTCAGGATCCGACATAGATTTTAGATAACCTAGCATCCGACATAAATTCTGATAGACCTAGGATCCGACCTAGTTTTGGGATGGCCTAGAATCTGACATAGTTATGAGAAGGCCTAGGATTGGACATAGATTTTAGATAACCTAAGATCCGACATAGTTTTGAGATGTCCTAGATTCCAACCTATTTTTGAGATGGCCCAGAATCCGACATAGTTACTGAATGACCTAGGATCCGACATAGGTTTGATATAGCCCTCAATCCAACCTATTTTTGAAAAGAGCTAGAATCCTACATAATTTTGGGATGGCCTAGAAACTGACATAGTTTTGAAATGGCCTAGCATCCGACATAAATTCTGAATAGCTTAGGATCCGGCCTAGTTTTGGGATGACCTAGAATCCGACTCAGTTTTGAGATGGCCTAGATCCCTACATAGTTTTAAGATGACATAGGATCCGACAAGGTTTCTGGGTGGACACATTTACGGCCTAGTTTTGAGACGGCCTAGAATCCGACATAGTTATGCGATGGTCTAGGATCGGACATAGATTTTAGATAACATAGGATCCGACATAGTTTTGAGATGCCCTAGAATCCGACATAGTTACTGAATGACCTAGGATCCAACCTAGATTTGAGAAGGCCTAGAATCAGACATAGATTTTAGATAGCCCAATTTCCGATACGTTTTAATCTAAATTTTCATCCCAAAAAAAGGGGGGAACAGAACTTTTAGAACAAAAAAACACCTGTCATGTTATACATGCTCTTATTTGTTCGTTTTTTTGAACAATAATTACGTGTTTTTCAGTGTAACTAACTTAATTTTCAGCCATTTCGCGAATATCTAATTATCCCTATATACATACACCTTTTCCGTGTCTAAATTTTCTCATTTTTCAGAGTTTATATGGACGAAACACTCAACCAAGTAGTAGCCATTTATTATCCTATATATTCAATTTTTGGTATATCAATAAATATCCTAATGTATTGTCTATTCTGATTTTCTATTCCCTTCGCCAGAAGACGTTTTTCGATCTATTAGACGAAATAGTGCATAAAAACAAGAGAATCAGACACTTGTAGATCAAAATATCTCGAAGCGATAGGAATAGAGATATGAAATGGACAATCACTTAATTTTCAGTCTCACTCGCGTATATCTATACCTTTTCCGTGTCTGAATTTTCTCATTTTTCAGAGTTTATATGGACGAAACACTCAACCAAGTAGTAGCCATTTATTATCCTATATATTCAATTTTTGGTATATCAATAAATATCCTCATGTATTATCTGATTTTCACAAAAACAACGGCCGTTTTTATTTTTCCAAAAAACATGTGTAGGATAGTGTCCATATATGAACCTTTTCAGAAAAAAAATTTGAGCCCAATCGGAGACTATGACTTTTTTTTTGTCCGGTCGTTTTTCCCTTCTTACAAAAAGACTGTCTTAAAAATCCTAAAAACTTCATCTACGAGAAAAAAAAGTTATGCGTTTTCTCAAAAACTAGATTTTTCTGTGGAAAATCCCTGAATGGATGATACATACAAAAAATGTGATTTTTTATTCAGGAGATATTTGCCAACTTTCTTCATCAATTTTTGCCGAACGTAATTCTCAATACGCTTTTTTCAACACATTGAAAATAGAATGCTCGAAAAACCATCAAAAACTAACAAAAATGAGATGGTATACTATAGTGTAGGGTAACTTTTTGTCCTGAAAATATCTAGTTTTTTGCAAAGGATTTCCGTATTCTGAAATTTTCAGCCGAAATTTGAGGTTTTTTGTCAGTTCAAGCGATGGACCATATTTTGTTCTTCTATGTAGTTCTCGACTAAAGAATGAATGATTTTCTGTCTCGAGCAAATTAAATTATACCTTTTTTGATGGGGTAGAAAAATGTGCTCAAAAAAAAAAAAAAAAAAAAGAAAATCGGTTTTTTCTCCCCATTGGCCATGGTTAGAACTGATCTTCAGAGTTTAAAGAACAATTCCACTTCTGACATGTTTGTGCATGTTCAACTTAACATCTGATATATAATTATCCTCCTTCTCCTAGTACATATACAACTCACATATATATATATATTTCAGAACTTTTTCAAGTAGAAAATGGACGAGACTCTCAACAAAGTCGCCTCAATCTTCTCGTTCATCCACCTTTTATTTGGGCTATCCCTTAACATTCTACTTTATTACCTAATTTTCAAGAAAACCACACCAGTTTTCAAAACTATGCGATATTTTCTGTTGCCAACCAACACTTCGACAATGATCCTCTCATTTTTGACTTCATTTCTTCAAGTGCGCACAATTTTCAACAAGAAGAGTTTGGCTATAATGGGACAAGGGTATTGCAAACATTTTGGCGCCAAGGCGTGTTTTCATACTTATGGAGGGTTTTTTGTGAGTTGGTGGTACTGTAGATGAGGTTGCACCTGAATCGTCTTTTGAGGCCTAGAAGCTGATTAAGGCAGTCTTGTGTTTTCTAAATGTAGGTCCAATATAAGGCTTCTAAGCTCATCTTAACGCTAAAACAGTCCTAAGGTTACCTAAAACAAGCCTAAGGTACACTCTAAAACAAGCCTAAGGTTAATCCTAAAACAGGCCAAAAAATACTGTAAAAAAGGCCTAAGGTATACCCTAAAACAGGCCTAAAGTAAACCCGAAAACAGGCCTAAAAATACTGTAAAAAAGGCCTAAGGTATACCATAAAACAGGCCTAAGGTATACCCTGAAACAGGCTTAAGGTAAATCTTGAAACAGGCATAATGTAATTTTTCGGTTCTATTTCAGGGTTACAATTTTGAGCTCGATTTAGACGACTTTATCGAACTTTGGCCCTTTAGTTTTGGCACTAAACTTCGTGACCGGTCCAGAAAACTTTCAAGATATTCAAGTGTAGGTACTAGAAGGTCCTATTTGAAATTCACCTTTCATTTTTGTAGCCCAGCTCAGGCTTATTTCTGTTGCTCTTGACGTACTGTAGGTATGGACTTTTCAGGTAATGGGTTGTGTTGTTGGCCTACTAAACCTCCATACAATATTCTATCGAATGATATGTGTCAAAAATCGAGAACGTCGGCAAGTTATCCGGAAAACTATGCTCTTCTGTTTCCATTATCTAGTGCCAGTTATAGCTATCGTAAGATCCCTTCCCTCTCTTTAAGATACATCAAAGATTTTTTTTTCAGAGCTTCTTCGAATCCGCTGAATTCGACATCCCTTCAGTCTACAACGAAACACTCACAGTGCATCCAGGCTATCATTTGGAACCCTTTGGAGAATTCGGGGGATACGCAGATGCCCGCAGTATTTTCCCAACGTTGCTAACCGATACCCTATGCGCAATCTGCGTCTACGCACCAATCTTTGGTTACTACTGTAGATGGCACGCGTTGAAGAAGCTGGATTCTAGTAGGACTTCGCTGTCGGACAAGAGTCTACTTCAAGTCAGAACATTTATCAATGGTCTAACCCTTCAAGTGGTTTTACCGCTAGTATGTTATGTACCAATAGCAACCACCTGGATGTATAATAAATATTCTGGAGGCGATTCGATCGTTGTCTCCGAGTACTTTCTGGGAACTCTCCTAGTTCTACCATCCGTCTGTGATCCTTTATTAACTATATACTTTATCGTACCCTATCGGAATGCAGTGAAATCATTTGTGCAACCCAAAACTACAGGTTCTACAAGTGAAGAAGCTGAAAATAGTTCAAAGCCACCAACAGAAATGTTCCAAAAAGTGTCAGCTGTTAGTAGAACAACATGTAAGTAGACTAAAAAAACATCTCAAAAGTCAGAACCCTATAATTATCATGAAATCATGTCAATTCATTGAATAAGACTTGTTTATAACAGTGATAAAAAAGTTGGTAGATTTTAGATGACCTAGAATCCGACTCAGTTTTGAGATGGCCTAGGATCCGATATATTTTCTGGATGGTTCAGGATCCGACATAGATTTTAGATAACCTAGCATCCGACATAAATTCTGAATGACCTAGGATCCGACCTAGTTTTGGGATGGCCTAGAATCTGACATAGTTATGAGAAGGCCTAGGATCGGAAATAGATTTCAGATAACCTAAGATCCGACATAGTTTTGAGATGTCCTAGATTCCAACCTATTTTTGAGATGGCCCAGAATCCTACATAGTTACTGAATGACCTAGGATCCGACATAGGTTTGATATGGCCTTCAATCCAACCTATTTTTGAAAAGAGCTAGAATCCTACATAATTTTGGGATGGCCTAGAAACTGACATAGTTTTGAAATGGCCTAGCATCCGACATAAATTCTGAATAGCTTAGGATCCGACCTAGTTTTGGGATGGCCTAGAATCTGGCATAGATTTCAGATGGCCTAGATCCCTACATAGTTTTAAGATGACATATGATCCGACAAGGTTTCTGGGTGGCCTAAAATTCAACCTAGTTTTGAGAAGGCCTAAAATCCGACATAGTTATGCGATGGTCTAAGATCGGACATAGATTTTAGATAACATAGGATCCGACATAGTTTCGAGATGCCCTAGAATCCGACACAGTTACTGAATGACCTAGGATCCAACCTAGATTTGAGAAGGCCTAGAATCCGACATAGATTTTAGATAGCCCAATTTCCGATACTTTTTAATCTAAATTTTCATCCCAAAAAAGGGGGGTAAAACACATGTCTTTTTAGAACAAAAAAACACCTGTCATGTTATACATGCTCTTATTTGTTCGTTTTTTTGAACAATAATTACGTGTCTTTCAGTGTAACTAACTTAATTTTCAGCCATTTCGCGAATATCTAATTATCCCTATATACATACACCTTTTCCGTGTCTAAATTGTCTCATTTTTCAGAGTTTATATGGACGAAACACTCAACCAAGTAGTAGCCATATATTATCCTATATATTCAATTTTTGGTATATCAATAAATATCCTCATGTATTATCTGATTTTCACAAAAACAACGGCCGTTTTTATTTTTCCAAAAAACATGTGTAGGATAGTGTCCATATATGAACCTTTTCAGAAAAAAAAAATTTGAGCCCAATCGGAGACTATGACTTTTTTTTTGTCCGGTCGTTTTTCCCTTCTTACGACTGTCTTAAAAATCCTAAAAATTTCATCTACGAGAAAAAAAAGTTATGCGTTTTCTCAAAAACTAGATTTTTCTGTGGAAAATCGCTGAATGGATGATACATACAAAAAATGTGATTTTTTATTCAGGAGATATTTGCCAACTTTCTTTATCAATTTTTGCCGAACGTAATTCTCAATACGCTTTTTTCAGAATTGAAACACACATTGAAAATAGAATGCTCGAAAAACCATCAAAAACTAACAAAAATGAGATGGTATACTATAGTGTAGGGTAACTTTTTGTCCTGAAAACATCTAGAATATCTAGTTTTTTGCAAAGGATTTCCGTATTCTGAAATTTTCAACCGAAATTTGAGGTTTTTTGTCAGTTCAAGCGATGGACCATATTTTGTTCTTCTATGTAGTTCTCGACTAAAGAATGAATGATTTTCTGTCTCGAGCAAATTAAATTATACCTTTTTTGATGGGGTAGAAAAATGTGCTCAAAAAAAAAAAAAAAAAAAAGAAAATCGGTTTTTTCTCCCCATTGGCCATGGTTAGAACTGATCTTCAGAGTTTAAAGAACAATTCCACTTCTGACATGTTTGTGCATGTTCAACTTAACATCTGATATATAATTATCCTTCTTCTCCTAGTACATATACAACTCACATATATATATATATATTTATTTCAGAACTTTTTCAAGTAAAAAATGGACGAGACTCTCAACAAAGTCGCCTCAATCTTCTCGTCCATCCACCTTCTATTTGGGCTATCCCTTAACATTCTACTTTATTACCTAATTTTCAAGAAAACCACACCAGTTTTCAAAACTATGCGATATTTTCTGTTGCCAACCAACACTTCGACAATGATCCTCTCATTTTTGACCTCATTTCTTCAAGTGCGCACAATTTTCAACAAGAAGAGTTTGGCTATAATGGGACAAGGGTATTGCAAATATTTTGGCGCCAAGGCGTGTTTTCATACTTATGGAGGGTTTTTTGTGAGTTGGTGGTACTGTAGATGAGGTTGCGCCTGAATCGTCTTTTGAGGCCTAGAAGCTGATTAAGGCAGTCTTGTGTTTTCTAAATGTAGGTCCAATATAAGGCTTCTAAGCTTATCTTAATGCTAAAACAAGCCTAAGGTTAATCCTAAAACAGGCCTAAAGTATATTCTAAAACAGGCCTAAAATACTGTTAAAAAAAGCCTAAGGTACACCCTAAAACAGGCCAAAAAATACTGTAAAAAAGGCCTAAGGTACACCCGAAAACAGGCCTAAAAATACTGTAAAAAAGGCCTAAGGTATACCATAAAACAGGCCTAAGGTATTCCCTGAAAGAAGCGTAAGGTATACTTTGAAAAAGACCTAAGGTATATCCTGAAACAGTCCTAAGGTAAATCTTATAACAGGCCTAAGGTATACCCTAAAAGAAGCATAAGGTATGCTTTTAAACAAGCCTGAGGAATACCCAAAAACAAGTTTAACGTGTACCTTAAACAGGCCTAAGGTATACCCTAAAAGAAGCGTAAGATATACTTTTAAACAAGCCTGAGGGATACCCCAAAACAAGCTTAACGTGTACCTTAAAACAGGCCTAAGGTATACCCTGAAACAGGCCTAAGGTAAATCTTGAAACAGGCATAATGTAATTTTTCGGTTCTATTTCAGGGTTACAATTTTGAGCTCGATTTAGACGACTTTATCGAACTTTGGCCCTTTAATTTTGGCACTAAACTTCGTGACCGGTCCAGAAAACTTTCAAGATATTCAAGTCTAGGTACTAGAAGGTCCTATTTGAAATTCACCTTTCATTTTTGTAGCCCAGCTTAGGCTTATTTCTGTTGCTCTTGACGTACTGTAGGTATGGACTTTTCAGGTAATGGGTTGTGTTGTTGGCCTACTAAACCTCCATACAATATTCTATCGAATGATATGTGTCAAAAATCGAGAACGTCGGCAAGTTATCCGGAAAACTATGCTCTTCTGTTTCCATTATCTAGTGCCAGTTATAGCTATCGTAAGATCCCTTCCCTCTCTTTAAGATACATCAAAGATTTGATTTTCAGAGCTTCTTCGAATCCGCTGAATTCGACATCCCTTCAGTCTACAACGAAACACTCACAGTGCATCCAGGCTATCATTTGGAACCCTTTGGAGAATTCGGGGGATACGCAGATGCCCGCAGTATTTTCCCAACGTTGCTAACCGATACCCTATGCGCAATCTGCGTCTACGCACCAATCTTTGGTTACTACTGTAGATGGCACGCGTTGAAGAAGCTGGATTCTAGTAGGACTTCGCTGTCGGACAAGAGTCTACTTCAAGTCAGAACATTTATCAATGGTCTAACCCTTCAAGTGGTTTTACCGCTAGTATGTTATGTACCAATAGCAACCACCTGGATGTATAATAAATATTCTGGAGGCGATTCGATCGTTGTCTCCGAGTACTTTCTGGGTACCCTCCTAGTTCTTCCATCCGTCTGTGATCCTTTATTAACTATATACTTTATCGTACCCTATCGGAATGCAGTGAAATCATTTGTGCAACCATAACTACAGGTTCTACAAGTGAAGAAGCTGAAAATAGTTCAAAGCCACCAACAGAAATGTTTCAAAAATAGTTTTAAGATGACATAGGATCCGACAAGGTTTCTGGGTGGCCTAAAATTCAACCTAGTTTTGAGAAGGCCTTAAATCCGACATAGTTATGCGATGGTCTAGGATCGGACATTGATTTTAAATAACATAGGATCCAACCTAGATTTGAGAAGGCCTAGAATCCGACATAGATTTCAGATAGCACAATTTCCGATACTTTTTAATCTAAATTTTCATCCCAAAAAAGGGGGGTAAAACACATGTCTTTTTAGAACAAAAAAACACCTGTCATGTTATACATGCTCTTATTTGTTCGTTTTTTTTTGAACAATAATTACGTGTCTTTCAGTGTAACTAACTTAATTTTCAGCCATTTCGCGAATATCTAATTATCCCTATATACATACACCTTTTCCGTGTCTAAATTTTCTCATTTTTCAGAGTTTATATGGACGAAACACTCAACCAAGTAGTAGCCATTTATTATCCTATATATTCAATTTTTGGTATATCAATAAATATCCTCATGTATTATCTGATTTTCACAAAAACAACGGCCGTTTTCAAAACAATGAAGTATTTTCTAATTCCCTCTAACACGTCAACAATGATTCTCTCATTTTTAACACATTTTCTAGAAGTTCGAACTGTTCGCAATACCAATAGTTTGGCTATAATGGGTCAGGGGTATTGTAAGAACCTTGGTGGCAAAGCGTGTTTTCATACCTATGCATTGATGTTGGTGAGTTAATAATATTTTGGTTGAGCTACTTATGAGAATCAGCATAAAATTCTGATCAGTTTGAGTATGAACATGGACTGTTTTGAAAG
Source organism: Caenorhabditis sp. 38 MB-2015 (assembly GCA_900536415.3). Classification (NCBI taxonomy): domain Eukaryota; kingdom Metazoa; phylum Nematoda; class Chromadorea; order Rhabditida; family Rhabditidae; genus Caenorhabditis; species Caenorhabditis quiockensis. Next base: position 33,219 of record LR548581.1, read on the forward strand.
TTTTTGAGTACTGTAGCTTCAAATTGAGGATACCAATTAACGTTACGCAAATTGAAATTATTAGGAGAGGCTAAAATTTGACCTGTATAATTTAATTTATACAAGTTGGTATATATCCAGTGTATCCAATTGGGGTGCACTTACGCCTTAAAGGACCCCCTCCGGTGGCACCAAAAAATAAGTTTTGTTCAAATTAAAGAGTACCCCCGACATAGTAAAACCACCAAGGGAAGAGCCTGGTAACTCCTTTGAGGGTTATACTATATCGATGGTGCTATTTCTTTTGAACACAAAGAAATTGGTGAAAGCTGCACCAGAACAAAAATAGAGAGCTGCACCAAAAATAACTTGAAAAGTGTAGGTGCACCAGAAAATTAATTATGTTCAAAAGAAAGAGCACCATCGATATAGTATAACTCCCTTTTCGGTAAAAATTCCCTTGGAGGTTCCGAGGGTACTCTTTAATTTGGACACAACTTATTTTTGGTGCCACTCCCCCTTTAAAGTCCAACTCCCTGTCCTTTAATGATCAAAAAATTACTGTAACGTGTTTAAAAAAAATGTCTTTTGGGAAAGTTGAGTCAACAAAAAACAATTCTGACATCAAAAAACCTTAAAAACTCTATCTAACATTACAATAATCGAGATTATCAATAGAGCGCATCTGACCGATCATATTATCCAATAAAATTAGGTCACATTCAGGGGTGTTGTGAGCTGTGAAAAATTACCTACGTGATCCTTCTCATCCTCATGCTATAAATTATTGGGTCCTAACCAGCTTTCAAGGTTTTAAAAATCGAATCTCCCATATTTTCAGGCAATGAGTTGTCTTGTTGGCATGCTCACCGCACATACAATCTTCTACCGTATGGTTTGTGTCAAAACCCGAGACCGCCAACTAATCATCCGAATTACCCTATCATTCTGTTTTGTCTACGCCGTCCCCATTATCTCCATAGTTCTTTGTGAAATGGCCGAATTCAACATACCTGTGGTCTACAACGATACAATCACCCAACATCTCAATTATCATTTCGAGCCGTTCGGCGAAGAATTTGGGGGATTCGCCGACTCTCACAGTTTCTATCCAAATGCTCTAACTGCACTCCTCGCTTTCATGTGCATTTGTGCTCCAATCTTCGGGTACATCTGTAAATATATCGCGTTAAAGGAGCTGGATATGAGCATGGCTTCATTGTCAGAGAAGAGCCGAAGTCAAGTGCGAACTATGATCCATGGATTCACCCTTCAAATAATTGTCCCTTTAGTTTGTTATGTACCAGTAGCTATGACATGGGTACAAAGCAAGTATACTGGAGAAGAGCAAATGGTGATATCCCAGTACTTCATAGGTACTTTAATAACAATCCCATCAGTTTGTGATCCTTTATTAACAATGTATTTTATTGTGCCTTATCGGAATGCTGTTAAAAATATGGTTCAACATAGAACGCCTTCAACAAGTGGAATTGTGGTGGACAATAAATCAAAGGAGATGTTTCAAAGAAGACCAACTATCACTAATAATGCGCTCATTAAAGTCGGATAAAGCTTATTTTTTTGATAAATAAAATGATAAATACGGTCTGAAAATTTGAGTCAAACCACAACCATGATAATTGCTGTTAAAAACCAGGTACATCATGCTTGAAATCGGGCTAGAACACTTCTGACGGTTTTTTTTTGGGTATAAACTGTTAATCACAAGTTCAACGGGTTTAACCAGTTTTTGCGTGCCTGGATTCGATTTAGAAGAAACAGGCCTGGAACTAACATAGAAGTGGTTCAATAAAAACGCGTATTATGATTTCGACAGGGCTGAAATCGGTTCTAGGGTTATTCGACTGCGTAAAGTTAGTCTCGAAGGTTCTTGCAGGCGTGAAATTGATCATAAGGATCTTGTTCGACCTGAATTTCAGCCTAGAACGAATCCGAATATATCTGGCAAGCCTGAAGTTGACCTTAAAGAGTTTGAATGTGCCTAAAATCGGTCTGAAATTGGTCTAGACGTATTTTGAAAATGTACCAGAAATTTTCAGTGTCTAGAGATGAACAAATGCGCCCCAATGATAAAATTTGTATACTTTAAATTGTAAACTGCAAAAAATACATCTCACACAAAGCTCAAACATCTTCTATTGATAATGATAATTTACCAGTAGAGTGTGATCTTTTGATAAATAAATACGGTCTGAAACTTGGGTCAATTCAGAACTATGACCTATGGATACATCTTTTGAATAAAGAAGAGCAATTGGCCATATCTTAGTACTTCTTTGGAACCTTTATTAACTATGTATTGTATTGTTTCTTATTGAAATTCTGTCAAAAATACGGTACATGATGCTTAAAATCGGTATAGAACACCTCTGGCAGACTGAAATTGAACAAGAAGGGGTTTCAGTAGATCTACAAATGACTAGAAAGTTTCTGGTATCAATTTATAGGGAATTCAACAAGTCTAACTAGTTTTGGCGTGGCTGGATTCAATTCAGAAGAAACAGGCCTGGGGGTAACCTAAGAGTGGTTTTATGAAAAGGTATTTTATGATTTGGGCAGGGCTGAAATTAGTTTTAGAGTTTTCAACATCGTAATCTTAGTCTGAAATATTTTTACAGGCTTAAAATTGATCGACACAGATTAGAACCTGCGGACAAACTGATATTCAGATCAGAGAAATTTGAAGAGGCCTGAAATTGATCTAAGGAACCTTGGTTAACCTGGAGCGAATTGGGCGAACTCCAAATATATCTAGAAAGTCCTAATTTTTTTTTCTGAGAGGCCTGAAATTGGTCTAGAAGTATTTTCGAACCCCTCTCATGTACCGAAAACTTTCAGTTTTAGAGATGAACAAACGCGCCCCAATGATAAAATGTTATGCGTAGTTTGGTCCACAACAGAGTTGGGCGGCAGTCATTTTTTGAGAAGTCGGAATTCGGAAGTCGGAAGTCGGAATTAAAATTTGTTTTCCGGAAGTCGGAAGTAGATTTTATTTTTTCGGAACTCGGAATTCGGAAGTCGGAAGTAGATTTTATTTTTTCGGAACTCGGAAGTCGGAAGTCGGAAGTACTTTTAGTGTTTATTTTTCCGTCCAAAACACATTTTTCATTGTAAAAATAGAGAAACTAAACAAAAAATGAGAAAAAAAATGCGAAATACTGATTTTGCGAATGAAAAATAGTGAATTTTTACTATAAGATGAGCCGACAGCCGGGCATCGGACTGACCATAGAAAGTCGGAATTCGGAAGTCGGAAGTCGGAATCAGATTTTTCACTTCCGGAAGTCGGAAGTCGGAAGTCGGAATTCCGCCCAACTCTGGTCCACAACATCTTTATCAAAATTCCATTGACGTAGGTACTACTCGGTGCCAGCTAGGAGCTCTGTCGAAAATCAACAGCAACCTAGAATTAGGAGAAACAAATTTACTTTTTTGACAGAAAAGTATTTGTATACTTTGAATTGCGTAATTCAAAGCAAAAAAAAACCATGAAGCTGCTCATCCAGAAAAATAAGAAGATGCTCTAAAGATACTGTATGATCATCTAATCTCCAATTACAGTGTGAATTTGAATGGTCAGAGTACATACGAGCATACATTCTAATAATTATATACCTCTTTCAGCCAAGTCAAAAAAGAAAATCTAGCCAGCCAACCCCCATAACTATTCATTTTGAAAATTGTTTAGCAAAAAAATGTTGGACGAAATTTTCGATAAAATAACTGCTGTTTATTATCGGTTTTATTTATTTTTCGGAGAGTCGCTTGGCATCCTACTCTTGTATCTGATCAACTACAAAACAACACATGCCTTCGATCAAATGAAATGGTTTCTATATCCTGCTACGGGGGCAACAATGATTCTCACATTAATCGCATCTTTCATCCAAGCCAGATCGGTGACCAACAAAAGGAGTTTGGCTATAATGGGACAGGGTTGGTGCAAGATAATTGGTCCTGGATCGTGTTTTAATTCGTATGGTATGCTTTTGGTAAGTTTGGAATGGAGATGGGGGGGGGGCTTTGAACTGTGCATTTGTGCCAAAAACAGAGCTGCACTGCAGTTTTCAAGTGGCTCAAGCTCAAAAAATGAAGCTGTACCCGAGTTTTCACCAATTTCTTGCTCAAATTGGAGCTGCACCCGAGTTATGACGAAATTCAAGTTCAAAAATGGAGCTGCACCTGAGTTTTTACGTGGCTCAAGCCTAGAAATGGAGCTGCACCGAGTTTTCACCAATTTCTTGCTCAAAATAAGATGCACCCGAGTTATGACGAAATTCAAGTTCAAAAATGGAGCTGCACCTTAGGTTTTACGTGGCTCAAGCCTAGAAATGGAGCTGCACCGAGTTTTCATTAGTTTTAGGCTCAAAATGGAGCTGCACCCGAGTTATGACGAAATTCAAGTTCAAAAATGGAGCTGCACCTGAGTTTTTACTTGGCTCAAGCCTAGAAATGGAACTGCACCGATTTTTCATTAGTTTTAGGCTCAAAATGGAGCTGCACTCTAGTTTTTCAGTAGATATGATGAGTTTAGGCCATTGTCCACTTTTCTACAAACCTACGCTTCACTAATACCTGGTGTTTTTTTAGTTCGTTTTTTTTTAGTTTGTTTTTTCATGATTCAATGAAATTTTTCAGGCAATGAGCACGTTTGTTTGCCTCCTAACATCGCACACACTTTTCTATCGAATGATTGTTGTCAAATATCTGGATCGTCAACAGGTTCTCCGAAAATCGAAGATTTTTTGTATCCATTATTTGATCCCATTCGTTGTGATGGTTTGTTTAATTTTTTTCTTTCAAAGGGAAATTAAAAATCAGGCGCCGATTTTTATATCATACTTTTTAGGATGTAAAATTGAGTTTGAATGTTTTTTTTTAATGCTTAAAGTTATAATTTGTTAACCAAGGAACACATAGAAATTCCTTGGCTAACCCTATGGCTCAAATTATAACTTTGAGCACTAAAAAAGAGCATTCAAACTCAGTATTATATTTTTTAAACTAATTTACCCGAATGTGGTAAAAATCGGTGCTTGATTTTCAAAAGGGAGTTTCCCATTTAAAGGTGGGGTAAAGGAAACTTGAATGTTGCTCTTGAAAAAGAGCACATTTTTAAAAGTATAACCCTCGATGGTATTTTTAATTAAAAAAGGCTATTCGAGACAAAATTCAATTTACAATTTTTATAAATCAATAAACCGAGGTTCGAACTCAAAAGTCGAGATTTCATATTTTCGAGCTGAAAGCTCCAAGTTTCAGAATGTATAGTTCGAAATTAAGAAGTCAAAATTCAGTAATTTTGGTGTCTAGGTTCGAATTTTCGAGTTTCAGGTCAGAAAATCCAGATTTTTGGCCAGAAAGTTGCTCTTTTAAAAAGGGCACAGTTTCCGAATATTTTTTTTTTTAATAAAACATTCTTGAAAACGAGAAATTCGGGCAAAAAATCCCCCGAGGGTTAAAAAATGTGCTCTTTTTTAAGAGCACCTCTCAGACGTTTGTCAATTCCAGGGTCTGTTCAAAATGTCCGACTTCAACACCTGGCAAATCTACAACGAAACTCTAACCGAACATCCCGATTACAATTTCGACGCCTATGATTATTTTGGCGGAGTCCAATTCAACAACAACAACATCGCGCCAACTTTGGTGATCGGTTTACTTGTGACATGCGCTTTTTATTACCCAATCTTTGGGTTCATTTGTAGATGGTTCACCTTGAAACAACTGAATTCAAATAGAACCTTGCTTTCACCTAAAACGAAATCTCAGATCAGAACTTTCATGAATGTAAGGAATGAGCCAATTGGCCAACTACAGAGGGTTTTTCCAGGGTTTCACCTTGCAAACACTCCTACCCATAATCTTCTATATACCAGCCGCAATCTCATCAGCCTATCGAAACTACTATGGCGAGGAACCATTCATCATTGCTCAGTACTCTACCGGAATCCTCGTAACATTTCCCTCTATTCTCGACCCCTTGATCACAATCTACTTCATCGTTCCCTATCGTGATGCTTTGAAACGTGCTCTCCCATGGTGCTCATCCAAAAAAAGTTCGGTTGCGACTATTATGCAACCAACGGAAATGTTCCAAAGATCTAGCAGAGCACAAAGCCTTCAATGTGAGTTTATAAAAACGTGCATTCATCTAGTTAGAGCTCAGACTTCAGTTTTAGCAAAAAATGTGTACCTATAATTATTAAAACACTGAAATTAAGTTCACTTTTTTTCTAAGAATACTTTTTTTGTATGCATCAACACCAACAACTTTGAACTCTGATTCATATCAATTATACCTTTTTGCAGAGCTCTAGCACAATCAGAACAGAAAGGGACCAAACATCGTAGCTACTTCGTTTTTGGTACAGTTATAATCAATTTTTAATCACATCCTTTCGAACATTGGAGTAGTCAGGTTAACTACCCACATTTTTTTAGTATGTCTAACCTTCTAATTCATTATTGATTGGTTTTTTGTTTTACCGATTGCATTTTCGAGAACGCGAGACTTCTACGTTTCGCACTATATTTAAAAACATTTCCCTTTAGAAAAAAATATTATCTTCGTATATAATAATATACCCCTTTTTCAAAATTTAAGTTAATACCCCTCCCTTCCCCAGGCAGAAAAAATATTGACCTTCTTTTTATATATCCAATCTACTTTCACCAATTACACCCGTTAACTATACGCATAAATAATATAACCATGTTTCAAAATTAAAGTTAATATCCCTCCCTTCCCGAGCCAGAAAAAATATTGACACTTTTTATAAATTTTTTTAAAGTTTTTTTTAAAAGTTTATAGTCCTCCCTTCTCCGCCAGGAAATTATCTGACCTTTTCATATATCCAAGCTACTTCTTATTTGGCATACTCCTCATTTTTTTTGTTTCACTATTTTTCACTAATTACACCCC